>VWPV01003760.1:0-22987 GCA_013389885.1 Geococcyx californianus
AGTTTTCATCTAAACTAAGATACTGGGTCACAATGAAGTAGTAAAAATGCTGCTTGCATCAGTTATAATCTATTTTAACTGTTAAAAGTTTAAATTGCTCCTAAGTAAGAGCCTGTGAATAAATTTGAGAAGCAGTAAACTTGCTTCATTTCTGTGCTCTGTTACTGTAGGGTGTATTGAGGTACATATTTGAGTCCTGAGACAGCAGAAGTTTTCTTAAAGGTAAACTGCAACTCCTGATCAAATTGGGCATAGTGTTTGCAAATGAGCAAGGAAAACCAAAGCTAAATCCTTCCAGACCTATCATTACTGAAAAATAAGTGGCAAAGTTTAGACTGTGCTTACTGTGTTGAAATGCTGGGATGTAGTTTTTCTCTTGAGTTTTTCACACTGTCTGGGTCATCCATAGTTATTAAGTCAATAGTGGAGTATAGAATAGCTGTTGTAATTCAATACCTGAGATAAGTACTGTTTCTGTCATGACTCTGAACTGATTATCGTGTATGTTTAGTCTTAACAGGGGTTTTACTGAAATGCACTGTATGAGTGGCCACTCAAATTTTGTATCTTGTGTGTGCATCATACCTCCAAGTGACCTCTATCCTCGTGGGCTGATTGCAACTGGTGGCAATGATCATAATATTTGCATTTTCACAGTTGACAACACAGCTCCTCTTTACGTCCTTAAGGGTCATAAGAACACAGGTATGTAGTCACTTAATTTTGAAGTTTGTTGCATAAAAGTTAACGAGATTTATTAGTAGGGAAATTAAGTAGATGTTATAAAACTTTCTTTGGTATTTAACATAGCAAATTTTTAATTATGTGCTCTTCAAATAGGGTTTTATAGTCTCAGTTCATGCAGTGTCTTCATTGCAAGGACTTCCAGTTTACATTGAGTGGTTGAGTTTTTTCTGTTTACGTGTTCACATGATGATTTACAGAATGATTATGCTTTTGCCAGGTGTTGCATTTTTAAGAAAGAATTCATTTATTTCACCATGTAGTAAGCTTAATTTTTATCTCAGAGTTGATTAGAAGCAGAAAAAGTGAGCTCACTAAATAAACAAACTTTCACTGCCCATTTTGTTATCTAGCTGGGGACCCAATATTAATTGATGCTTTAAATACATAGTGAAGACTAAAAGGTCACTGCAGAAATTTCGTCTTTCTTTAGTCAGGTTAGTGCAACATGTGACGTATTAAACCAATTTCCTATGCATTTTCTTGAGCTATAAAGTAAAAGATTCAGCAATTTTCATATTAGCATGCTAAATTTGTCTCTGTGAACTGATTTAATAGACCTTTGAACAGTCTAATCATGAAATTATAGAATGTCAAACATCTTGACTCTTGGAGATTTGGGGGCTTTAATTGTGTTATAGACTGGTTGTGGAAACCCATCTGAAAATACCCTGGACTGCTAAGCAGCACCACATTGGTTTTTATTATTGTAAGTCTCTTGACTTTCTCTGAGGAAGGTAGAAAATAGCATCACTGTGTAAGGAAGCATGGACTAGCTTATGCATTTTATCAGACACCTGGGATTGACGAGTGGTTAAAGTAACATGACATACTTCCTCCAGAGATATAAAAATGGGTGAAGTGTTCTAGGCAAGTTATGGATTCCTCTACAAAAAATACTTTTAGCAATTTATACAGTAATGTAAAACATCTAAAAATGTAAAATTACATTGATGGTAAAATCTATTCTAAAGTGGAGAAAAAGTAGGACATGACAAATGACAGGGTCAGAATACTGTCCAGTTCACACTGTGAATTTGGAGAAGCAAGAAACCTAAGGCCATACTTTCTTTTTATGAACAATTACATGGACAGATACTCTTTATTTATGATTTAACTATTTTTGTAAACTTATTTTAAAATTATTAGCTGCATGTGTCTTTGGTTTTATACCTGTGTTTTACTCAAGCATTTGTAGATTATCTTTTTGCTAAATCCTTAAATGTCACCACCATTTCTTGCTGTTGACTAAGCTGAGCTAAGTTTCTTTGATATGTAGTATTTCATCTTGCAGACAAAAATTAAGACATGTTGATGAAATCTTAGCTTGCTCTGTAATCTTAAAACTAAACCTTTGCATAAGTACTGTCTCTTGACTAGTTATTTAACCTGTTTGTCAAAATGTTCTAGTTCTGGTACTAAGAGAAATTTTAAAATATGGATGACAAAATGATGTGAAAGTTTGTAATTGAAAGTGCGATTTTTAAGCAGCATATTTCTAGGTTGTAGTGCAACTACAGTTTCACTTAATTCTTCCCCCAAATCCTCAACACTAAAAATGCTACTATTACAAGTTAATGTCCTTAAATACATCTCTTTACATTGCTGGCGTGAGATTGGTGGCAATGCAGGAAACTTCTCATTGCTGATTTCAACTTCCATTCCAGTTTGCAGCCTTTCATCTGGGAAGTTTGGCACATTATTAAGTGGATCATGGGACACGACAGCCAGGGTATGGCTGAATGACAGATGTATGATGACATTACAGGTATGAAGTTCCTCTACATGAATGTGAAATAGGTATTCTGAACTGGATACTAACAAGTCTAACGATGTTGATTTTTTTTTTTGCAGGGTCACACAGCTGCAATATGGGCAGTGAAAATACTGCCTGAACAGGGATTAATGTTGACTGGTTCAGCTGATAAAACTATCAAACTGTGGAAGGCAGGCAGATGTGAAAGAACATTTACTGGTAAATGTTGCTGCAGTTACTTCATAAGGTTTATATGTTCTTTTAAAAATAGAAGAAAATTAAACCCCCACCAAACCGTGGATAAATTGAACAATTTTTAGATAATATGTCTGAAGTTGTATTCCCAGAAGTCACATCACTTTTAGAAGAATTAGATTTTTTTTCCCAGATGATAATGAGCAATGAAGTACTTTTTCAGACTGGTCCCATAATGAAGCTTGGTTTCTAGAATTTAGATGTTAGATAAATAAAAATGGTATACTGCTGCTAATGGGTAGAAAAGCTGCATTAAAAGTTTTCCTTTCTTTTATAAAGGACATGAAGATTGTGTGAGAGGTTTAGCTATTCTCAGTGAAATGGAATTCCTTTCCTGTGCTAATGATGCTAGTGTTCGAAGATGGCAGATCTCTGGCGAGTGTCTGCAGGTCTATTATGGGCATACAAATTATATATACAGCATCTCAGTCTTCCCTCACTCTAAAGGTAAGATGATTTTTGTAACTGTTACCCGACATCCTTCCAAAATAGAATTACAAGATAGGCATTTTAGAGTTCTGTGGAGCTGCCACAAATAAAGAACTAGGGTAGTATTTCATTTACTTCTTTCATTAGCATAAATATTTTTAAAAAATATTGTGATTCCCAAATCAGACCTGCAGGAGAATTACTCTGGCAATAGGTGATGTGAAAGGTCCTGAGTTAGGTCTAATTGTGAGGCTTAACTGCAATTTTGATGAAGCAATAGGCAAAGCTATCACCTAGGTTGCTGTCTGTATTCCAGCATTGTTGCAGAGTACAAAACCAGGTATGCATAGCTTACCAGTTTGAGATAATCTGAATTTAAATACTTCCACAGGAAGTTTTCAAAGCACATTATAAATAGTTCATGTTAAGAAATCTATGTGTGGGGTGTAATTGCTTTTGTTTTCAGGGTTAGAGGTTCAAGGATTCAGAACCAATGCTGCAGACATTTGCAGAAGAAATTCTGAGTTAGTGACCTTTGTGTGGTGTATGGGACACTTGCACATTGGTTCGAGAGGTAAAGAGCGTGTATGCTAGTGAATGTGTATGTCATAAATCTCTTATGCCTTAAAATTCATCACTGAGGATCTTACAGACTTTTGAGAGTGCTTTGTGTGTGTTTCCTGAAAAAGCAGGCCAAACCATGCAAAAAACCTGAATTGAAAATAAATATGAAAGTATGCAAGTATAGTATAAGGTAAAACAGTGATGATCACAAAGTTCTTTGTTTAAATTCTTGAAAGGAGGAAAATAATCTTTTGTTTGACTTAAGCACAGTTTAATTCCCTGTCTGGCTGCGTAGTGTACAATTTATGCACTTTATTTTTCTTGGTAAGACTGCGGTGTGGAGGCTTTCTTTTAGCTTGCTTCTTGCAAGAAGAGGGAAATATTAAATTGTAGAAAGGTTCTTTTACTGTTGCTATTTTTAGATAACCAGTTGAAGAATGAATGTTTAATATCACAGTACACTAAAAATATACTTTAAAAGTTTTTGTGGTTTTTTTTTTTTCTTTTCAGATTTTGTAACTACTGGAGAGGATAGATCTCTTCGTATCTGGAAACAAGGGGAATGTGCTCAAACAATCAGACTCCCAGCTCAGTCCGTGTGGTGCTGCTGTGTGTTAGACAATGGGGATATTGTAGTTGGTGCAAGGTATCCAGGTTTTACACTCAGTTTAATTTTAGATCTGAATCTGTGAACCCTTGATGACATTGCAAGAGTCACTTTTGATATCGGTTTCATTTATATTTAAAAATACAGCCATCAAAATGTGTGTAGAATAAATTTGAAGATGTGCTATACTTTATCCAAAAGTCATTCTTTTGTTATGGGAATCACAAGGTAGAGTGAGTTCTTTGTGGATGTGGTAAAGCAAGAATAGACAGAGAATGGACTTATAAGTACTGTATAAATAACCATTTTGATAGGCATAGACTACCTTGATTTTAAAATTACACTACAGATAGGATTACCTGCTTAGGTCTTTCTCTGGGTGTTTTTAGCACGAGAGTGAACTCCTTTGATAAAAATAATTGAGTATGTTGTTAAAAGTAACAGTGATGCCTCATGACATAGAAGACCATCAGCAGAATGCATGTAATCATTTTAAATATCAAAATAGCATTTCTGTTTGAATGTTTTCTCTCCATTCAGTGATGGAATTGTGAGAGTGTTTACAAAGTCTTTGGAACGTACAGCAAGTGCTGAGGAGATTCAAGCTTTTGAAAATGAGCTTTCTCAAGCATCCATTGACCCTAAAACTGGTGACCTAGGAGATATTAATGCTGATGACCTTCCTGGAAGAGAACATCTTAAGGATCCTGGTAAGTGTTAGAGGTGCCTCCAAATCTTGGTTCTGAGGTATTGAAATTTTTCATAGTTTACAAAATGAAGGCTTTGATCACTTTCAGTAGAGTTGCTGAAGAAACAGCTTAATTCTGCTGTACTATCCTTTCATTGAGTCTTTTGGAGGCAAGGCTCTGGTTTAAATATTTTTGTTTTAGACGAGGTGATAAAAAATATTTCTCTCATGAGATAATTTAGAAGGTGGAATTCAGCATGCTGCAGGATGTTCAAGATATTCTGGGTCTGTTATGCCTGCTATGCCAATAGTGTATTAGACAGTTAAGTAATTTGTAAAAGGGTACTGAATGGGAAATCTTTTTCCTAAAAGAGAAGTAGATGCAAACTTTCTGCTTTAGCTTTCAGCTTGAAAAATAGTTTGTCTTGATTGACTCAGTTTACACTTTCTAGGTACACGGGAGATTACTGAGAATACAGTGGAAGCGGTGGTAGTTAAGATTACTTTTAAATAGACAAATACTTTTTCCCAAGGCGAAGTAACCAGTGACCTCAGCCCTTGACTCTGATCAGCAAGTGGCATAAATCTTACAATCGTATGAAGCTTCCCATCTTGTTAGACCATGGGAGAATATCACCTTTCTTGATTGTCATCTCCCTGGGAAAATGGTAAACTTTTGAAATACTTGATTTAAGGATTGCTTTTGCAACTTAGTCTGTTGGCAGATACCGTTACTGTAATGCTGTTGTCAGATTTCTGCTATACTTGTGGCAACATGTAGTATCTAGTTACCTCCTGTGCTGTGACTTTAATTGTTGGTGAACTACCTTTTTATCTTTAAATTTGAGCACTATTTGAAGAAAGACTTTTTCTCTCCTGAAGTAAATCATGTTCTTGAATTTGTTCAAACTTTTAAACACTCCTGTCTACAGGAACAAGAGATGGACAAACACGACTTATTAAAGATAATGGGAAAGTAGAAGCATATCAGTGGAGTGTTAGTGAAGAAAGATGGATAAAGATTGGTGATGTTGTTGGTTCTTCTGGAGCCACACAACAGACATCTGGAAAGGTCTTATTCGAAGGAAAGGTATGTGCAAACTTTAATTGGTTTTATTAAATCTGAAGTAAAGTACTTAATTTCCAGTGAAAGTTTATTCTGGCCTTTGCTTAGATAAAATTGGTATTTGTTGTCCTCTTTGATCTGTTAAAACTCAGAGTAGAAGCATAAGTAAGTGCTACTTGCTTTATTTCTTTTGAAGCACATTTGCAAAATGAGCGAGCCAATAAAGACAAATTGTTTTGGAGAAAGGTAAACTATTAGTAGGGAAATGTTTCAAATATTTATTGCTAATACCTTGAAAAGTTAGTTTTAGCTTCTTTTCCTAAGGAAGTGTACTGTACAATTGTAATGTAAGTCTTGCCTAAAATATTAGGAACTGTGTTTTCTGTACCCCTTTTCTGTAGTAACTTTTGAATTTGAAGACAGGTAAGCTGAAAACTGTTTCCTTTATGAAATATACACAGAAAAGTCTTTATCTGCTGCCACCACAGAAGGAATGTCTTTGAGATACTGATTTTTCTCTCATGTGGTTTAAAGTTATCTTAGGAATTTGTTGTTTTCTAGTACTAGAAGTGTGCTTTTAAGACAGAAGCTTTTTGAGGCATCTGACTGCCTTACAGCTTTGCATGCAGCCACAGCTGTCCTTGAGAATCATAGAATCATAGAATCACTAGGTTGGAAGAGACCTCTGAGATCTGCGAGTCCAGCCATGCCTGTCTCCTTACTAAACCACGTCCCCTAAGAAACTCATCCACCCATTTTTTAAACACTGCCAGGGATGGTGACTCCACCACCTCCCTGACCATTCTTTCAGTAAAGAAATTCTTCCAGTCTAAATGTCCAGTCTAAATGACTATCTTTTTCAGTTAGAATTAAGGTTCCCATCTCGCTCCTTATTTTCCCCCAAACATGGACATCAGGCATCCTCTTCACAGTTCTTCGCTTGATCTCTTGCCCTGCTCTCAGTCTAACNGCCTGTCCAGATCCCTCTGCAGAGCCTCCCTTCCTTCAAGCAGATTGACGCTTGCACCCAGCTCGGTTGTCCTGCTTGTGCTGTATGATAGCACTCAAGATGATCTGCTCCATGAACTTCCCTGGCACTGAGGTCAGACTGACAGGCCTGTAGTTCCCTGGATCTTCCCTTCGATCTTTCTTGTAAATGGGTGAAACATTCGCCGGTCTCCAGTCTAGCAGCACTTCCCCAGTCAGCCAAGACTGCTGGTAGATAAGGGGAAAGGTTCTGTCGAGAACCTCTGCTAGTTCCCTTAAAACCCTTGGATGGATCCCATCTGGCCCCAAAATTACCAGATGAGTGTATTATTTTGCAATATACCTGCACAGACATTGTCAAGATATGTTGTTTTAGACTGCTGTCCCTGAGACAGAGAATTCTGGAAAACAGGATATGGTTTAAGTATTTTTCATTTGCAGCCTGTGTAGGAGGGTATTGATAAATTTTGAAAGTAGCAGGGTTGAAGTTTTTAGGCTTAGCCCTCAGCCATTAGTAATCTGCGTTTGATATATCCTTATGTAAAAAATGCTGATAAACTTCTAATTTATTTTTATTTTTATTCTTCTTAAAGGAGTATGACTATGTTTTCACTATTGATGTAAATGAAAGTGGGCCTTCCTACAAACTGCCATATAACATCACTGATGACCCATGGCTGACTGCGTACAACTTCCTGCAAAAGAATGATCTAAATCCAATGTTTCTGGATCAGGTGGCCAAGTTTATTATGGACAACACTAAAGGGCAAACATTGAGTACAAGTACTCAATTTTCAGATCCATTTACAGGTAAAAAAAATAAACTTAGATGATAAGAGTCACTTCTCCCACTTCTGTGTCTTCATCAAACTCGCTACAGGTGCACTTTGACCCATTGTCCAGATCATTAATGAAAATGTTGAACAGGACTGGGGCCAGTACTGACTCTTGTGGTGTGCTACTAGCAAGTGGCCTCAAACTAGATGTTGTCTCGCTCATCACCACCCTCTGGGCATGGCCGTTCAGTAAATTTTCAGTTATTGTCTGCTCAGTCAGACTTCAGCATCATGGCTCCTGGACTTTCATGTCCTTAAATGATTGAGGGCAAGGCATAGATCGATCTGACCAGAAAAATATGAAAACTTGACAAAGTTTTGATGTATTTAACAGAACAAATCTTCACCAAAATTTTAAGCCAGTTGTACTTTTTAGGCTTATCTTTTTCCAGTGGAAGAGAACTTCAGTTTTCATCCTGCTTTACAAGGTGGTCGAGTGTTTCTAAGGCGATTAATAACACAGTTTCACTTCATTCTCCAGCTAATTTTTTCTAAGTGAAATACATAAATGACCATTTTTCAGGCAGGAACTGGAACTAGAGTAAATTAATTGTTCATAAGCAGAGCTATGCTAATGAATTACACCCTCCTTATCAAAATAAACCACTCTAATTTTAACTAGTTTCACAAAGATGAAGTTAAGAATAAAATGTCCTTGAAACAATTGAGCTTTTTCATGTAATAAACTAGAAATAAGAATACAGGCTAATGAAATTCAGATGTAACTCAGAGGTGCAGTTGTCTGAACTTATTTTTAATGTTTATGGCCTAGAGAAGAAATTTCTGACCCTAAAATTATTAGGAACAATTTGTTTAGCATCAGGTGATTTTTGTGTGAATAGAATCAGATTTCTTGTAACACCAGAATAAACATCAAGATTTATTTGTTGTTTGGCTTTATTTTTTAGTTGCTTCTGTCTGAAAGTATTGTCATTTTAATAACATCAAGCTGTGTATAGTAGTCATTGCTTTTCTTACATTTTCACTAGGTGCTGGACGTTATGTTCCAGGCTCTTCATCTGGATCAAGTACAATACCTGCAGCAGATCCATTTACAGGTAATGTAAGCTTCATAGTCTGTCTTAGTAGCATTTAAGATGTTCATTTTATCGTATTTATCTGCATTCATTGTTTTGCTCCAGACTACTGTTTCTTGAGGTTCTCCTTCCGGCAGCCAGACTGACAAGGTGGACACTCTCCCCTGTCAAAATTATGCCCAGATCTGTCTGGTAGAGGCGAGCCCTCTGCTGTAGATCTGCGTTATGTTGTCTACAGCTGAGGAGTAAGGTCTTAAACCTGATGGTTTTTTTGAATTCTCATATGTATAGCCAAACCAGGAATGGGCATATGCCGCAGCTAAAAGGCAGGATGATTCTGAGACACTTTATTCATACACTTAAAAGAGTTACAGTAGTTTTCCATTAGCATAACAATCCCACATTGCTTAACTATAAACACTTATGGTTTGCCCTCATGCTGCGCCAGGCTTAACTTTATCACCTTTCCTGTGATCAGCCGGTCACGAGTTTTTTCTCAGTACTTTGACTAAAGCCTAAGAACTTGTTCCACAGTCTGTCTTTCATTTCTAAACAATCTTCTTCCCACAGGTATACTCAAAGACATAGTTTTCTTTTTCCTTGTTATTCCTTTTTTTTTTTTATAACCTGACCTTTATTGGTACCTTGCACCCTTAATTTTAATTCCTTGGCTTCTCTTGCACAGCTAGTTTAAAGTCCTCCTCACTATTTAGCAAGGCTGTTTGCTAAGACGTTCCAGCCCTGCATTATCAGACTTATCCCATCCCTGATCAGTAGCCCTTGTACCTCAGAGGGTCCTGTAGTCACTGATTGCAAAGTGCTGTCTGCAAAACCAGCCACGCAGCGAGCTGATGATTCACTTGATAAGCTCCTTGCTAATGAAGTACTTTGCTTTGCTGGCAGCAAAGAATTACTACCTGGGCACTTCATCCTTGCCCATAGAGCTCTCTAATCATTCTTAATAACTCTGCGGGACTTCTTGGCAGTATCATTTTTGCTTATGTGGAAGAGTAGTAGGGTAATAGTCTGAAGGCTAGGCAAGCCTTGGCAGTCTTTCTGCAGCATCCTGGCCTCTAGCACGCACAAACCTCCCAAGATATCAGGCCATGTAAGTAGATGGGTGCTTCCATATCGTGCAGGAAGAAGCCTCCCATCACTGCTGCTTGCCTTTCCCCTTTTGCAGACATGAAGTATTGTCTCAGCTGGCTCTGATGCATCCCCTGTTGGGTGTTTGTCCTCAGCAGTGCCAGGGCACCGTGCCTGTTCTGCAGTTGCAGAGCTAGAGCACAAGCTTTCCAAAGGGAAAGTCTGTACCAAAAGGCACAGACTTCAGCCTTCCCCCTCTTCACTGTCTTTCTCCATTCCTATTCTACTGTGGTCACCAGCTGTGTCTCCTCCCTTGCTTTGTCTGGTTCAGGTTGTGGTCTTTGCAGATGCAAAGACCCTGTAGTTCCTTCACCTGAGG
This sequence comes from Geococcyx californianus, assembly GCA_013389885.1. Classification (NCBI taxonomy): domain Eukaryota; kingdom Metazoa; phylum Chordata; class Aves; order Cuculiformes; family Neomorphidae; genus Geococcyx; species Geococcyx californianus. Next base: position 10,435 of record VWPV01003760.1, read on the forward strand.
TCTCAGTGCCAGAAATGGAGACCAGCTCCCACAGGAGGGGCCACTACTGGCCCCAGGCACAGACAAAGGCAGGGTCTGGGCTGCTGTGCCCACCTTGAGCTTGTTCTGGATAAGGTGCTGAGGACCTTTGCACCAGTGGGTGCCAGAGACCATGCCAGAACGTGGAGTCAACTTAGCTTGTGGATGCCATAATCACCACCGGTACCACACTCACACACATGCATAGATTTGATCCTTAAATTTCGGGAGGTGTTGAACACTACTTTTTATTTCCTTTAGTGCAAAGTAACACCTTTATTAGTGATTTTTGAAAACTAGTGACTTAAATATAGGTATACATTACGTCTCAGCCAGTGATGGTGTTTTAAAAAGCCTCTGTCTCCATTCAGGTGCTGGTCGCTATGTTCCTGGTTCAGCATCAAATGCAGTAGCTCCAGGGAGTGGGGTTGACCCGTATACAGGTAGGAGATGATGCCTAACAAAGAGAACCAACCCTGATATTTTGCTTCTGTTTTCCTTTTACATGGATTCTATATTGATAGAAAGTTACAATTAATTAAAAATAGCAAGCCAATTGAAGCTGCTTAGATTCTGGAAATTATTCAGAAAATAGGGATAACAGAGCCTTCCTTTACACGCAGGAATTGTACACAGTAGCTTTAAAATATGTTATAGTAATCTGGTTTTGAAAGAATTTTTGGTTTCCTACTGGTTATGTTGTTAACCAAAGAAACGGATGTATGTACTTAACAGAAATGAAATGGTGTCAGCCACTAATTCACCTGTGATTCTAGGAAATCATTATAAGTCATAGATTAAAGCTTTTCATTACTGTTTTTCTAAAGGGATTTTAGACTACTATTGCATGTGACATGACTTGGTCATGTATGCAAATCTTCCAATATCTAAAAACTTTGCCTATTCATTATGAAAATAATCAAAAGCTTTCAAGGGCAGCATAGATCTTTGTTCTAAAATGACCCTTGCCTTTTTTATGTTTTAAGTACCCTTTCTGTGAATGACAGTGCGTTTAGTTCTCATAATTCAGAAATCATGTTAATGATGTACACTTGTATAGTAATTTTTTATATTGGGGAGAACAGTTTGTGAAGGTATTGCTTTAAGCTTTAACCCTTGAATTTAAAAATAATGTAAGGAATGTCAGCTATTTGCATAAGAATTTTTGTAAGAATATTTTGTGAGTAATGTCCAGAAGGATAGGCTTATTGGTAGGATATTGTTCTATGTCAGACGCTTTGATACACTGTTAACATTTTTTTTCCCCTTTGTGTAGGAATGGGTGCCTACCAATCAGCTGCAGCAAAAGCTGAAAATATTTATTTTCCAAAGAAGGATGCTGTCACCTTTGACCAGGCCAATCCTACACAGATACTGGGTCTGTATTTTAATTTCAAGAATGGTTTTAATTTTCAGCTGTCTGAAGTAACTTCACTTCTTTGATTTTTTTTCAAGATGCTAAGTGATTTACAGTAGCTTTCCTACTGTTTCTTGGTTTTGACCTTTTAAAATAGCATTCATCACTTTAATGGTGCATGCTTTGAAGGCTTAGAAGTATGAGTAAATTTCACAGGAACTCTTACCTATTACAGCATATCCAATTTTTTTCTCCCCTCAACTTATATCTGCTGTTCAGCATCTTTTTTTTTTTCAAGCTGGTATATTTGAATATTATTCCATTTTTCACCTAGCTGCTGGGTATAGAATCGTAGAATGGTTTGGGTTGGTAGGGACCCTAGTCTTCTAGTCAAGCTCCTTTCTGATTTTGTTCATGGAAGTTTTAATTCACCAGTCAGCTATACAGTGGGATCTATGGAGATTTAAAGTAAGGCATCCTGCAGTTAGACAGGTTGTAATAGCCACTCCTGTATTTAAGCAGAACACTGTATAACAGAAAAAGAGTAATTATCCTGATTTTTGATAAATTACTATTGGCTTGGTTTTCCCTCTTTTTACCCATGTTCCACTCCTATTCTACTATCTCTTCTGTATTTTCTGTAAATGTTCCATGGAATCTCTATCCTATTTGTCAGCAGTTTATTTCAGTATGTTTCTGTAGAGTGCCTTAGTGCACTTACAGTTTTCATAAAACTAGTTTGTATTTACAGTGTACCTGCCTTGAAGATGCTGTTTAATATCTTTATTGATGATCTGGATGAGGGGATTGAGTCCATCATTAGCAAGTTCACGGATGATGCCAAGCTGGGAGGAAGTGTCGATCTGCTGGAGGGAAGGAGGGCCCTACAGAGGGACCTTGACAGGCTGGAGAGATGGGCTGACTCCAATAGCATGAGGTTTAACAAGTCCAAGTGCCGGGTTCTACACTTTGGACACAACAATCCCATGAAGAGCTATAGGCTGGGGACAGAGCGGCTGGAGAGTAGTCAGGTGGAGAGGGACTTGGGAGTGCTGGTGGACAGGAAACTCAACATGAGCCAGCAGTGTGCCCAAGTGGCAAAGAAGGCCAATGGTATCTTGGCTTGCATCAGGAACAGTGTGACCAGCAGGACTAGAGAGGTCATCATCCCCTTATACTTGGCACTGGTCAGGCCGCACCTTGAGTGCTGTGTCCAGTTCTGGGCCCCTCAGTTTGAGAAAGATGTTGAGATGCTGGAGGGTGGAGAGCAACGAGGATGGTGAAGGGGCTGGAGCACAAGCCCTATGAGGAGCGACTGAGGGAGCTGGGGTTGTTTAGCCTGGAGAAGAGGAGGCTCAGGGGAGACCTTATTGCCCTCTACAACTACCTGAAGGGAGGCTGTAGTGAGGCAGGGATTGGGTTCTTCTCTCAGGTGACTGATGACAGAACAAGAGGACATAGTCTCAAACTTTGTCAGGGTAGGATCAGGCTTGACATTAGGAAAAAATTCTTCACTAAAAGGGTGACTGGCCATTGGAATGCACTGCCTGGGGAGGTGGTGGAGTCACTGTCCCTGGAGGTGTTTAAAGGGAGATTGGATGAGGCACTTAGTGCCATGGTTTAGATGACAAGTAGGTGTTGGTGTTGGGTCATAGGCTGGACTCGATGATCTCAAAGGTCTTTTCCAGCTGTGTGATATTGTGATTTTCATATTGAAATTCTCTCACTTTCTTCCCTCCCTTTATATAAAGAAGTCTCTAGACGACCTGTTCCAGTGTTTCTTTCAGTTTAAAACTGTTACCCCTTGTCCTATCACTACAGGCTCTGGTAAAAAATCTCCCTCTATCTTTTTCATAAGGTCTCTTAAAGTACTGAAATGCTACAACAGTATCTCCCTGGAGCCTTCTTTTCTGCAGTCTGCACAATGCCAACTGTCTCAGCCTTTCCTCATAGGAGAGGTCTTCCATCTCTCGGACCACTTTTGGGGCCCTCCTCTGGACTGGCTCTAGCAGGTCTGAGTCTTTCTTGCACTGCAGACCTTAGAACTGGAGGTAGTACTTTAAGTAGGATCTCATGGGAGTGGAGTAGGAGAGCATCACCTCCCTCAGCCTGCTGGGCACACTTCTTTTTGTGCAGTCCAGGATACAGTCAGCTTTCTGGGCTGCAAGTATGTGTTGCTAGCTCCTGTCCAGTTCTTAATCTACCAATGTCCAACTCCTCTGTAGGGCAGCTCTATGCATTCATTGTGTAGTCTGCACTAGTACTGAGGACTGCCTCGACCCTGGTGCTGGATTTTGCACTTGATCTTGTTGAACATCATGAAGTTTGCATGGGCCCAATCCCCAAGCTTCTCAAGATGTCTTTAGGACCCTCTCGGGGCTTCTGTCTGTAGTATTGAGAATGGCAATATTGGCTGACTTTCATTCTGCTATGTTATAGCAAAGCAAAGACTTCTATTTAACTTAAAACTTACTGTGTTTTTTTCCCCAGTGTTCTTGAAAGATGACCATATTAGCCAGAGGCTTAGAGGGTTGTTTAGTTTTTGAAGCGTAGAATCTGAAAACTAGGTTTACTGAGTGTCTTGCAGCTTTGTAACAGTTCATGATAAGATACACTTCTAAGAATTGTGGCTAGACTGGGATAGATTTAATATTGATATGAGTTTCTTCCTGAGGCCTACAGATGATTTTTGTGTAAACTGTAAGATCCTTAAGCATGTACTAATGTAATGCTACCTGCCTGTGTGTTTATTTATGTGGCCCTCATCAATTTTGAAAGAGGTGTGATTGGTAGATGCTTAATTGTAGATCCGTTTTAAGCAAAATTCTTTACATTAAAATAATTTTTCCAATACTTCGATTTTTAAATTACATTTAAATTTGAATATAGCATATGGTGCAGTCATAACTTGCCTATGGCATCTGAATAATCAAAATACAAAACCTGATCACACTAAGAATATAGACTTTCTTTGCTTTTACTACCTATTAACAGAAGAGAGAAAAAGATGGAGTTTCAAAAGCTAATGGTCTTGTGATTCTTTTCTATATTTTTCCCTGCATGTAGGCCAAGATGTACATTCTGAATCTCTGTTGCAGTACTAGAGAGGGCTTAATAGCAGCAATCATTGTGATGATTGAAAACTTAAAATTAGAAAGATATGAAACTGGGAAAAGAGTAATGTTTAAAAATCTAACTCTCCCCAAACAATTACAATAGTTCTAACTTGCTTGTGAAGTGCTTTTGTAGCATTTCATTCAGAATCTTGATTTGCAAAATTCCAATGTCAGAAAGCTGTGACTCTTCTCTTGGTCTTACAGGCAAATTAAAGGAACTTAATGGCAGTGCAACTGAAGAACATAAGCTTACAGAAGATGACTTGATAATCCTAGAAAAGTTACTATCGGCAACATGCAACACCTCTGCAGAAACACCTACAGCACAGCAACTTCAGACTTTATGGAGAGCTGTTAACTGGCCAGAAGGTAGACATTTGCAGTCAATTTTTGTACCGTTATCTCATCAAGACTTCACTGTGAACCAAAGGTCTCATGTTGGTTGTTACACAGTCTGTCCCACAGACTTTATAACCCAAGTAAAAACCAGAAGTTGATAAACAGATAATAGCATTGATCAGTTGCTGGGGCAGTGGCATGAATTGCAGAATTGGGAATTGGTTGTCAGATGTTGGTACAACAGTAAAGAGAGAAGAGAAATTTGATGTAAGCATCAGTCATGGTTATTTCATTAGCAGAGTGTCCTCAGGAAAGAGGTGTAAGGCTTATTTGGAAATAGAGGAAAGAAATGTGAGCTCAAACATAGCTCCTATTTAATGTGGTAGAGAAGAAGATATTGAAGCTAGGTTATGTGGTCAGAACTGCAGTAGTGAAATGACATTCCCAGTGAATGCAAGTGGAGATGATGTAACGTCATTTGATGTTATCTGTGTTAGTGTTGATGGACTGTAAAGGGTACCACACGTTCTGGAAAAAAGTGAATACATTGCATGTACAAATATCTGAATATGCAATTGAAGTTAACCGCTTTCTTGAAATTGCAGGTAAAGATTTATTATTAGGAGGAATATTGTATTAAAAAATCATGTAATTATAGAGTATCACCTATTTAAACTGTTTTGTACAGCTGGGAGCTGATCATGGCTTATGTCTTCATGACTTTCAAACTCTTTGTAGTGTATAAAGCGTTAATTCTGAAGATTCTGCATATCTGCAGGGAAAACTGCTCAATAAGTGGAATAGCAGGTTCAACTTTAGTTATAAGCATGGGATAGAAATAGGAGACTCAAGGAACCAGATATATCTGAAATTAGATTAAGTGGGGGGAACTACTGAACAAACTCTTTTCACTTTCCTTACAATGATATCCAGCTTGTCAATTGAGGGCATCTTTTTTGTTTTCTTTGCAAGTTCGAGTTCTATATCTATATCTGATCTATATCTATATCTATATCTGATAGAAACTCACCAGCACATTTGCACATAGTGACATACTATCACTAAAATATTCTTTTATTTTGTTTCTTAGATATTGTTTTTCCAGCTCTAGACATTCTTAGATTGTCTATCAGGCATCCCACTGTGAATGAGAATTTCTGCAGCGAAAAGGATCACGTACAATTTATCGTCCTTCTCCTTAAATTTCTGAACCCTGAAGGGAAGCAAGCAAACCAGCTGTTGGCACTTAGAACTCTCTGCAATTGTTTTGTCAGCCCGGCAGGCCAGAAGCTCGTTATGGAACAGAGAGGTGAAATAATGACACAAGCGATAGAAATGAAATCAGGCAATAATAAAAACATCCACATTGCACTTGCCACACTGACATTGAACTACGCTGTATGTTTACATAAAGTCAACAACATTGAGGGCAAAGCTCAATGTTTATCAGTAATCAGCACACTTATGGAAGTTGTTCAAGATCTTGAAGCAGTTTTTAGATTGCTTGTGGCGCTTGGGACGCTAATCAGTGATGATACAAGTGCTGTGCAATTAGCTAAATCTCTTGGAATTGACTCTCAAATAAAAAAGTATGCCTCTGTATCAGAACCAGCTAAAGTAAAGGAATGCTGTAGGTTTGTTCTTAATCTGCTATAATTGTTTTTTCAGCACTTGGGAGACACAGCATATGCAGAAAAAAAAGATGCTTTTGTTTCATATTTTGTGAAAGACTATAACTGAGAAAATACTATGGATGAATAAACTTGATTTGTTTCATGATACAGAGCAAATAAAACTTTTTACACTGTTCATCATTTGACTGCTTTTCTAAAATCTGTAATGCACAGGGTCTTTGCAGGAAGTCTTTCTGATGTAGCTCAGATCAAAATATGCCACCAAGAAGACCAACAGTCTCGGTACTTATAGATCACCTAGGTGGAAATGTGTGACTGTCAACTCCCAACACTCACCCCGCTCACATTTCTGCATTTTATCACCTTGAGCCTCTTTCTTGACTGTGTTTTTTGTCAGCAGAGAAGTGGCCCTGAGAACTGTTAAGTTCAATGGTGCTTTTCACAAGCTTATTAGTTAATATTGGTTAATATTAACACTGATCAGATATGCTGATAAGGAAACTGCATTTGCCTAATTTTCCATCAGGTTTTTTCCACTTCCTTTTTTAAACCTAGCTGGGTTAAGGCACTTACTGTTTTGAACCTAGGTGACTTTTTGAGGGGTAACTGCCAAATAGATATTGTGCTTCACTCATAAGTAAATATCTTGTAGCTTTTAAAATGTCTTGAACTTCTACAAAAGCTTTTACATGAATTCTAATGACAGGAACACTCCACCTCTTGATAGCGAATGTCTAAAGTATGCTGTGAAATACTAGATGATTTAAAACAAAAAAGTCATCTTGAAATCTTGAAATCCAGATGCAGAGGCAGACTGAGCAGCACACATCATCTTCCTTGAGAGGTTGTTGATGCCTCATGCCTGTCAGTGTTTAAGGGGTGTTTAGACAATGCCCTTAAATTTGGTCAGTGCTGAAGTGATCAGGCAGTTGACTAGATGATCATTGTAGATCCCTTCCACCTGAAATATTCTGTTCTATACTATACAAATGTAATTTCAAGTCTTATGAAGTAGCTTTAACATAACTGTGGTGACTGTGAAAAGGGAAAATCTTATTTTACAGCTGTTCCAGAAAATGTTTAGCTCAAAAGGGGAATGTTATTTTGTATTACTGCAAATGTTACATTATGTTTAGAATTAAGGTGAAATCAAGATGGTCAGTGTTGGAGTTAAATTTTTCATCAGACTAACAGGATAGAAAACATGAATAAAAGAGGCAACCTTTTCAGACACATCATCTCTTCATCACATGATACCTGCCTGCCTCATCTGTGCCATATGTGATAGATTTTGTGACCAAGAACTGAACTTTTTTTTTTTTTTTTTTTTGCTTCATCTCGCTGAACTGTCTGAATTACTACATTACTTCCATCAAACCTTGTTTTTCAGATCCTTATGTGCACACTTGTACTGTTACTCTTCTGGATTTCCAGATATATATCCTCACAGTCTGTCTTGGTTGTGGCCTTAGTCACAGGTTTTCTCCTTTGATACATTGCAGGTTCGTGTATAAGGCAGTCCAAGAGATTATTCAGGATTTACAGAAAACAATAGATCAACCCCTTCCTGAGAAACTTCTAAGAAGCTAACTTGAGTAAATATGTCTGTGAAGTAATGTACCGGTCTGTTGAATTTTGGTTGCCTACTATACAATTGTTACTGCAACTTTAGCTTTTTAATGTTGTGGTCTGTGATTGTACATGTGCTATTTTGAGAAATCTATATTCTTCAAACCTTCTGGTTTTGTTATTGTGGGATTTCTGTTACAGATTACCTCTTTAAGTGAAAATTGTCTTGAGTTTCCCAGACCAAAAATTAATGTTTATATTAATAAACATACTCTGGCAACTCCAAGAAATGGTATATTAAAAGATATTACAAAATCCACTTAAATTTTCAGGGAAATGATGGGGTATGGCTAAAAATCCTTTATCTGAGAACTGCAATAGTATGTATGTGGCAAGATACACAAAGCGGGCCAGGAATATTTGGATAGGACAACTGTTGCTACAGGGTATTGAGATACATGACTGTCCCGTGATTTAGCATCGTCTGAGGCAGCAGTGTCAAACTTGCAGCTCCTGCTGTTCTCCTGTTCCTGCAGCATAACGCCTGTCACACGCTGCACACGTGACTGGTGTGCTTGCAGGAGTGTGTGGGCAAGGAGCGCAGTGCTGCTGCTGGGTAGAAACAAGGTGCCAGAATGGATAAAACAAGGTGGAGGGCTGGATTTGACCCACGGGCCTGGAGTTTGACACCCCTGATCTGAGAGAATGGAGGAAGTAGGGGACATGGAATTCCATACCCACAGGATTTGTCCTACAGGGTCTGTCTCAACAGAAACATGCAGGGCAGCATAAGCAATGGAGGTAACATAAAAGAAGTAATGGGGAAAATTAAATTTACAACACACAGCAATATTTTACAGTATGTTGTAAGATCTTGGAACAAGGGTGGGTTTTCTGGCACAAGCACATCAGCATTCTTATGCCTTCATTTTTGCAGTAGCTTTCAGTGGATTTCCCCAAGGTGGTAAAACGGTATATGTGCTAACACAAGCTGGGTGCCAGAAGGGAAGAGATGCACAACTTTCACAAAACAGTGGACATTTTTTTTCCTGTCTTCTGACATATAACAACTAATCAGCCTCTTTTTGCCAGTGTTACCTTGAAAGTGAGTAAGCGTTATTGCTATTTAAATGATACTCTTCTAAAACGCCATTGTGGGACACATAAGTGTAGATGTGCAAAACCACACAAATACATGTAACTATACTATAAAATGAGATCAGCAACAACTAGAAAATGTTGAAGATGTCACCTGGATGAAGTTTCTGTTTCAGAAAAATTGTGTTAAATCTATGTCTAGGAAATGTGCCAGACAGGAAGTCCATGGTGCTTGATCTTTTGAGACCAGAAGACACTGAAAATGTGCCTAGCACTGAACTTGAAGTTTTAGTGGATGATTCCACTTGCCAACCACCAAATAGCGACCAAAGTCTTTTGATGCAGCTTCAGTTTGGAGGAGTATTTTGTTGTTTCACATAGTCCAGCCACTTCATGGAACATCATTGGTCGATATTGCTAGCAGTTTCCACTGCTTTATGATTGCTTTTGAACTCATACAACAGAATCACTTAGATTTGTTTTTTCCCCATCTTCAATTTGACAGTGTAATATAAAAAAGCTTCTTATTTACGGCAATAAACCTCAAATCTGTGTGCTAAATGCTCCTGACTTGGTTCATCAAGCGAATAGTGAAATTATGTTTGAGTGACTTCCAGAGCCCTTTGAGTAGAAATTGTGTCTTCTACTAAGAATTCAAAGCTTCTTAGTGGATGATGTAATTCTTCTGCTGGCATCGTTTTCTAGGCTAGAATAGAAGCTCTTAAAAAGTACAGTAAGCAGCGTGCACTTCACATTAAAACTTTTGTTGTTAGGCATGTCTTGGGATTTGTTAAGTGGAAGTACTTGGGATCTACTTTGACCAGAGCTCAGCATACAATGTAAAATGGCTTACTTGGGGAACTGAATGAGGAATCAAAACTGACAGGTCAGCACGAACTGCTGTACTTGCCAAGACAAATGGAGACTGCAAGTCCTGTAATCTGGGAAACGTGAATCACAGGATTTCTGTAATGATTATCATTATGATGCACCTTGCTGTCATCTAGGCCTAATCTCAATCAGACTTTTAAACTGTAGACAGAAATAGACTAACTTCAGACTGCAAACTTGCTTCATCAAAGGCACTGTACATTGAGCCATGTGTTTGTGAACTGTTGAATGCAGTCACTTCTCTATAACATAACATGCTAAAGTAATACAGTGTACCACAGATCAGTCTGAAGCCATAACTGTAGGTGCCTTAGGAAATATTATAATTTGCTGGTTCCAATTGTGTGAAATGTTTTTGTTTGAAAATATTTAGTTAAGCTGTCTCAGTGGAATTTCATCCTTTATTAGATAGTGTGACAAAATTCCTTTTTTTCTCCCTCTCTTTAAACTGTCAACAAATCCAAAGTCCAGAAACAGTAGAAGTTTCCCACTTTTTTAAAATGTGTACCGAATTGACTGTGAAATTAAATGTTCAGCAAGAAGATGCCTGTATATGACTATTCGAAGCCTAAAAGAATAGCTGAGCATTTTAAGATTTCCTATGATTCCAATTGATTTTTGATGTTTTTTCAAAGTATACATGGAGCTACATGGAATACACGGAATTTTTTTTTTCCTTCCAATTGCAAAGAAGAATTTCAAGTCTGGACCAAGTCACTGTTGTTCTATATTTAGCACATAGACAAAAAGTGTTAAGTACGAACTATTCCTTTTTAACAGTAAATTTTGAAGCCTAACTGTGACCACATAAATACCAATACTGTTAGAAATTGTTTTGTCAGCATACTCAGTTAGCTTGTGTACTCTGTGCAAATAGATGCTGTGTTCTTTTAAAATATAGCCCACACAAATAAAGATGAAAGTTTTGTATAAAAATAGCAACTTTAGGCATTTACTAGGTATTTGATTATTCCTGATTGGTCTTTAACACTTGTTCTGTTTGAATGCCTAAGCATATACTGCTTAACCTTTTATTTTCTGTATAGTTGCTCAAGGGATCCCACTTTCATCTCAAACTTGTACACCCATCCTGAACATTTCCTAATTACATTTTCTCAGCCATCTTCAAAGTACACTCAGGCGAGTTTTTTGTGATAAATACAAAGATCTAGTCCTACTCATCCAGGTAATGTAACAACACAGACTAATAAGGACCAACTCTAACCCTATGATTGCACATTATCCAGCTCCATAGGGACTCATGCTTATTTGAAAAAGAACAAGTGATACTTAATAAATTATTCTAACCCTTCTGAAACACAATGTCAACCACTGCATTTACCTATATTGGTTTACTCCTTTTTATCATCTGGCAATAGCACTTTTGATCACCACTAGATCTGTTTGCTCAGTGGACATTTACTTACATGGGGCAGTACCACCAATCCTGTTTGAAGATCCAAAGCAAGATGGAACATATCTAACAGGAATGCAATGTGTTTGAATCTGAGAAAAACAGTAGGAAATATGAATAAACACTCTGGTTTGTTGAATAAAAAGTGTTCTAATGATGGACATTTGTCTGCCTTGATTTGGGACTATAATGCAAGATCATCAAGAAGGAATTGTAAAACACACTCAAGTGATCTTGCACCTTAGATGTAGAAAACCACGTAAGTCATGCTAATCATTGCCTAGTCTTGTGTGCTTAACAAGTAGAACATTTTGTGTGTAGGTAACACAGGACTGTGATAAACTCAGGGCCATCCTAGAAAATAGGCCTGAGATTCCTGCTCTGCTATGAGAAAGCTCAAAGCACAGTGGAAAACTACTCTACCTTTCCCTGATAAAATACAGGCAAAGCAGCAGTTCAGGTGTTCACACTTTCTAGCAAGGACTAAGATCCATGTTCCATGTGTTCCTGTTTGTGTTTCTTCTGCCCAGAGCCGTCCTGGATCGGGAGGTAATGGAAATAGTTGTACATTTTCCATTTTATCAATGGCTTTGTGGTTGCTCCTGCATTCTGCCTGTGTTTGGCTTACTTGCCTCTTCTTTAGGTTTGTCTACCTACCTTCTTTAATTGGTATTTTTCTCTGTAACTGATCTTGGTAGCTGAAGGCTGATCAGTGCCTCACTGATTTGCACAGAGTGCTCACCTAACCTTCAGGGGCTGCTGTGATTCCCTATGTCTTCACATCCTACGAAAAATAGTTTTTTTAGGGCATTTTTACCAATAAGAAACAAGTCTATTCTGGTGGCACAGAATTTTGAAGTCCTGGAATTTAAGAATTCTTCGAAGGTGTTTTAAGCTGCTGCTTGGTTGTGGACAACATCTCTTGCAGGATGTTCTCAAGATGCTTGAAAATGTGGTCATCAGTGGGAGAGGTCTGGTGAGTAAGCAAGGTGAGGCGGAGTTTTGTAGCCTAATTTATACAGCTTCTGCAGAGTCATTTGTGAGACATGCGGCTGGGTGTTGTCATGGAGAAGTGGTCCTTTTTGATTGAACAATGTTGAATGTAAACGTTGCAGTT
>VWPV01003761.1:0-20604 GCA_013389885.1 Geococcyx californianus
CTGAACAACCCCAACTCTCATCCCGTAAGTCCCAATCACTGCAGTGATCCTTCCCAGAATCACAGGGAGACTGGAAGCGGTGTCTCTCCTCCAGTGCACTCACCGCCTCTCCGTTGGATTCGTTACCGCAAAGCCATCACCTTCACTCAGTTATTTTAGTTGAACTCTACTTTCCCAACCCCTTCAACCCCATCACTTGGACTGATTTTCAGTAACACCATCTGAGGCCTTGCTTTCCCACTCATGGACACGCTGTTAGGACACAACACAATCACAATACTGACAACATCCTACCCACAACTGAGAATTCATGTTTTTAAGCTGCTCACACCAAACGCAAAAGCTCTTGTGTGCAGAGTTTTGACAGGTCTTAAAAGAAGGAAATTTAATCAAGAGTTTTCTACAGGAGATGATAATTTAAATGAATCTAAAACAAACAAAAAAAAATAAAAATCAAGCAAGTGCTGCCAAGTTGAGCCTTGGCTCTAACTTCTGCTGGAAGTGCTTTGTGGGCGGGCAGCTGAATGGATCGCTATACAGCTTGTGCTGCTGGCATCTAATTATTTCCGTTTCTCTGTTCTTTGGCTGCATATGATAGCTCTGCTTGCACACGAAATGTTGGTTCTGCAAAAGGGCATCTGGACTGAACAGTGTTTTAATGTTTATTTTGTATCATCTGTGCACTTTTAAGAAAATAAGTCTTTTAGTAAAGTTTCTGCAATGGAAAGTTAGACAGGACAAGAATCTGGTCATGGACATTAAGGTTCCACAGTGGGAAGGTGATTTACCACTCCTGAGGCGTTCCAGAGGAGCCGTTTTACTGCACCGAAACCCAAACACTGTAAAACAAACTGTGCCAAGCTTGGCCTCCAGTCTGAGGGGGAACTGGATCTCCAAAGAGTCTGGAAGAAATACCTGAAGGTGAAGAAATAAAGACAGCAATCGCCTCTCGGTACAAACTTCATCCTTGGGGAGAGATGGTTGAGTTCAGAGATGCAAACATGTGCCTGTATCCCAGTTATCCAGCGTTTCTGCTAGGGTATGAATGGCACAGAGCCCAACAGATGTGACTCATCATTGGCTCCTTACCTTACAAAAAATATAATCACCAACATCAGTCTCTCCTGCAGACAACAGCGGTTCTCAAAAACCAATGTAAGAGCCCACATATGATACAGAAGATGTTGTAAAAGGGTTAATAGCTGTGTTTAACAAGCAAGAAGATACCAGAGAAAGCCAATGCATCCAAGTGCTCCTGCGCACACTGTCAAGAGTCCACCAGCAGGCTTTGCAGAACACTGAGTGGATGCCCAGAATGCACCAAGTTGGGAACAGAACCATGCTTTCACAGTGATGCTGAAGATCTCCCCTACTGGAGGCTTCTAGGTGTAATTTTATGTTTGTTTGGTTGGTTTTTTTCCTCCCAAAGCAGAAAATCCATCAAGACCCAGTGTGGGCAGAAACTGCTCCTACTGGAAACCCATGCTTTTACCATTCAGGACAAAACCGCTGCCAGATCCAGGGAAAGGGACTCTCAGTATCACATCCTCGTACGCCTGAAACGCTCACGAAAGCCACCCCAGGCCTGGGTAACACTGCACGAAGATACCTTCAATCTGCTGAGTGCTTCTCAGCTCTTGGAGAAAGCACTGCTCTGCTGACCACATCAATAAGGCACACAGACACCTCCTACAGAAACTACAGGGGAACAACAGGTTCTAACAGCTTTTTTGTCTTTCCTTTATTAAACAGTCAATAAAATTCCAGACTCTATGGCTTCCACCATGAGACCACCCAGTGAGAAGTTGCAAGCACTTCTTTTCATTTTTTTTTCTTATATAACACATTTTTCATTGTTTTCCTTCGACAAATGCTTTTACATATCACCTCCTGCACACTAATAAGAGCTCAGTTTTTTCAGCTTTAACATACTCCTACCAGCCAGTTCTATTTTCCCCAGACTGCAGCAGGAGCTGTCACTGTTAGATCAGTTTAATTCTTGTATTCACCCCATTCCAGCAGCTCACTGACACTGGCAAACGCTACCATCCTTAAGGCTAGTCAAGTTAAAACCAAAATAATCAGGAATCACACAATATACATAGAAATATTAACAAGGATTTCCAATGCTGTGCAGAATTATAATTTTCTTTCAACAAATGGATTAGCTGATGGATTTGGAGGCAATTAGAAACACTCTACAAAAGACATGCAGCACAGCTAATAACATCGTACACGAAGCAGAACGTCCAAAGCTCAATTGATGCGGCAATCACAGCTACAGCTATTACCATGTATCTGGACACACGCTGGTACATCCAGCACAGGAGTAGTTTAATAGGAAGAACTTTGAGGCTGCTCTTCTGTGAAGATGTCAAAAATAAGTGAATGAGATCCTTCATAACTCATAATAAATGTATTACTTCTTTTAGGGAAAGAATAACAAATTAAAAAACAGGCTACATTAAGAACAAACGCTTAAGGGTGCACTGAGGGCTGGGGAGGTGTCTGAAACCAGAACTTCAGCCCCAGAAATCACCATATTATAAATCCAGACCCACAATATTGAACAGAGAGAAACTGTTTGCTGGATCTTAGAGACAGAATTCCCCAAAGGATACCTCCTGAGTTTCTGAGCTGCCTTTTGAGCCATCGCTCTCTCCTGCAGGCGTAATCACTCGCGGGGCGCTGCTCTGCTATGCATTCTGTTTAAACTACAGAGAAAAACTGTACGTGTAAGAACAGCAAAAGACACTGAAGGACCATAAAGAGAGGATTGCAGGAGCAAGGGAGAACACGAGCAGAAATTTTCTGCAATTTCAGTTTACCTGCGTGTACAAAAGCCTCTTCAGCAGCCCGTGGTCCTGTGTTGGAGGCAGTAGTGCAACACCGATACAGACTAGGGCTTTAGTTCCACAGACAAAACTGCTCAAGTTCTGACATGAACAGCAAGTCCCAAAGTTCTAGCAAGTCTTAAACAGAAGTGCCTTCCAACAGACAATATCCTGTTCTGTTCCCAGGGTAACACCGAGGCTGTTCACACTCAGAGCGTAGCAGCAAGCAGAGTAAGGGTACAAAGCCAAGTGTGAATATCGCTGCATCCCAACCACAGCTACGTACGTGCATCATGGTCACAGGCACACAACAAAGCTCTGGCCTCTCCTCCTGTGGCTAATTTGGACAAACAATTGAGATTTTACTCAATATATCATGGTTTTATACAACAATATATGAGAAATGTAAACAAGAAACTAGAACTGAACACCCCGTGTAAGCAGCACTACAGCTGCAATCAATCTCCTCCTGCTTAAGCCTCATACACCATCCCAGTTTGACCTACCTAGGAACAAGGACAGATGCCAACACAAACCAGACAAATACATGAACTTGAACCATGGAAGCATAAATCAATTTAACACCAAGCCTTAACATCTGGGGGAAGATTCTTCTGTTTAATGCACACGTACTTAGGCTGCCATAAAATAAGGGAGGGAATGATTTGGTGAATGAGTCAGTAGGTCAGAGAATCTCAAGTGTAAGGAGAATTTGTCTGCTAAAGATTTGTAACAGAAAAAGATAACACCTCTGCCTTCAGTCGTGCACTGCAGCCTCGCAACGCAGCCGCACAAATACCCACGGTAATCAAGCTAATTTAAATTCTGGAGTGACACATCCGTACTTCACGTCCAATAGAACTGATTTCTAAAATCCTTATGGACGCAAATGACAAGTAGAGTTCTGTCATGGAGCACAGAAACACGGAATCATTAAGGTTGGAAAAGACCTCTAAGCTCATCCAGTCCAACTGTCAGCCCAGCTCCACCGTCCCTGCTAAACCCTGTCCCCACAACTGCACGTTTTCATGGGGAAAACACTTTACTTGTCTGTATTTCCCCAAAAGTCTATTTCCAAGACTGTCTGTACCAAACAACACAGTGGAAGCTTTATACCACTGAAACACAAAATATGTATTTTAATGATTCTTTTCCTTTTGTATCCATTGAAGAAAAAAAATCCCAAACCCAATGGTAATTGCCACAGCAAGCAAAACCGTCTGCCCAGCCAGAGCACCCGGAACAGCACAAGCCAGCAATTGTTTGTGTAAAGAACACTGTATCTTTCTGCTGTGTAAGCTCATTAAAAACGCACTCAGGAGGCCTGCTTCTGACTCAGAACTAACACGCAAGGTGATCTTGTTATCAGCCAGTACCTCCTGGGACATCCCAAGCCTTTACTTCATCAGAACAGAGATAATGAGCTGCTACTGCAGCAAGAAACACATTAAAAAAATAAAAAAAATGTTTAATGACACGGTAACCATAGTGAGGGATCTGCAGTTCATGTTGGAATCATTTTTGAGTAAAATCATCGTATGTGAGAGGCTGATGAATGCAGTAAAAACCCAAATCAGAAACTTGGCCTTTTCCAGCCATTACAGCACAAAGGAAACACGTACGATGCTCTGTATCACTGGATTCCCATTTGCGTTTTACTTTGAATCACCTGCTGTTTCCTCTACTCTTCCTAAAATTGCCACAAACTGGGAAAAACAAACTTGCAAAGTTTGGTAACAGATGGTACGAGAAATGTGGTATCTGGTATGGGCATGAAAGCATGGATTTAGTCAGTTCTGTCGTTTAGTTAAAACAGCAACAAAAACCTTATGAGAACATGACTCACTGTGATTCCGAAAAAAAAATATTACTGGTGAAAACATAAATGAGAAAGTATTTTTAAGCTGTCTTGAAACCATCCCATCCCATCGCATCTATAAAGCCCTGAATGTAAAAGAACGAGACCTTGCAGAGGGATCTGGATAGATCAGAGCACTGGACAACCATCAACGGCATGAAATATAATGGGCAAAAAAACCCAGGCCAACCTCACGCTGGGGGCATCAACAGAGTGGAACGAGCCAGCCAAAAGAGGGGATTGTCCTGCTGGATTCAGCATTGGCGTGGCCTCATCTCGAGTGCTGTGTGCAGTGCTGAGCCTCACCATTCCTTCCTACTGACCTGTGTCACATTAAAAAAAGACAGACTATACCGTGAGGACTACACGTAACTCACGAAACTCACTGCACTTCTTGGCCATTCTTATTTTATTCACACTTTTTCAATCTATTTAACACACTCAGTTTGGATCTTTTGGGGGATTTTTTATTGGTGCTATCCATCCCAACAGCAGGACTCGGCTCAACACCATGCAAGTTCGCTTCCACTAACACAGAAGGACTTAACTGTTCTGTTTTTCTAAGCATGCAAAAAAGGCGAGGAAGGACATGTGCAAAGCCTGCTTGCAAAATTCTTCCCCTTGCAAATTTATAAGCATAGTATTTTCCATCTGTTTCCAAAGAATGTCAGATAATAAATTACTATTCCACCTTCTGTTCTGAAAAACAGAGCTTGTACTCATCGTCATCCCCCCCATGTCTCTACCCAGCTCCGTCACCAGTCCTGATTGATTATCCCAACAGAACCAATCAAACAGACCCAGACATGCTTCAGTAAATTTCCCCTTTTGGGGCTGATTTACAATAAGATTTGTGATATGTCTGAAGAACATCAGGCATCCGGTCCCCACCGGCCTCAGAGGACAGACAGAGACTATTTTCAGCCACTTGTAGCCACACTTGACGTGATAAAGTTATTAACAACGCATTTATGCTGCCATATCCAGAATGGTAATATCAAAACTTCCAATTCCTCAACAATGTGCAGCAAACAAGATACAGAAATTGTGAAGAAAAAGAAGTGGCAGTGGAAAAAAGTCATTAGGAAATACACTGACCGTAAAACAGAAGGTAATATAATTTTCACTAATCCTGCAAACCCTTTATCTGGTAATGTATGCCTGAATAAAATCCAAATTATTAATGTTTTACCATTCTGCACCTTTCTTACATTGTCTAAAAACACTATGCTGTGGGATTTTTACAGTGTTTACCTACATGGAATTTTAATTCATAGGAAAATCCTTGCATCATTAAAACAATGCTACATTAAACATGAAAATTGAACCACTAAGAGAAGCATAAAATTCAAAGCCATGACAAGATCACCAACTGCCTCCTCAAAAAGGGTTAAATTCTTGAGGCACATATATTTATGTAAAAATTAACAGCATGAAGAGGGAGGAAAAAAAAGAGACTTATTAAAAGTCTTTTCAGTTTGACTGGAAAGGGTCTACAAAGATCACAGTGCGCCCTGCCTGCTGAAAGAGAATTCTGATTATCTATTAGGAGCCAGACTGACAATTGAATCTCCAGTTTAAGAGGGGGGAGAGAAAACCCCAACAAACCAACACCAAACCCTAAATGAGACAAAGAATATCAGCACATAAATCAAACTGTTTCATGGCACTTAACACACAAATGCCTGAAGGCACACTGCCATCTAAACAGAAATGTGTTTCGATTCCCTCATGTGCCTCAGTGCGGTGTCTTGTCCGATGGAACCACCATCCACACGAACATCCCAACAGAGACTTTGAGTTATAGCCCTGTCATTTGGATTTTAAACCTGCCCTTGCCCTCTCTCCTGAATACTACAAGCAAAGAACCAGCTGGCACTGGAGCGCGACTTAAGATCCTAAAAACTGGTTTCAGATGTGAAACCCCCTTCTCAGTACTATGGAAACCCCCACGCCAGGCAGGAGGAGACAAAGCCACCAGCTGCTGGAAAAGCACATCGACCTGTCCTAACAGTACACAAGCCCCCAGGGAAACACACAGCTCAGCGGGCAGCTGTCCTACGCTCTCCATACGGCTCCAAACAGCACAACACAAGGACCAGAAGCCTGACAATATAAACCATTCAACATCTCCAATGCTGAAAAGTGGCTGGAGATTTACTATCAGGTTTTATTCTCCAAGACTCCAGGTTCTCCTGAAAGACTTCATCCCTTCAAATACAGGCCAGAGAACGCAGATATTGTCAACCACAAAACGGGGAGCCTGTTTTCCTTGGAAGACCACTTACTTGCAAATCAGTTGCCTGGAAGACAGAGGAAATGCACAGCCTTTACTGTACGTAGGGAGGGAGCCTGGAGATGGACCTGTACTTACTCTAAACACAAGAGCAAGGCTCTTGAGTTCAGACAAAAGCCCTTAGAGAAGCTCCATTCTCTTGTGCGGCACCGGATTCAAACACCCACCAGTTCTGGATTCAAAGTCAACAGAGGCAACACTGCTTATATTATAGCTCCTCCTCAGCTTGATGGAAAACAAGATTAGATGAAGAAAATAAGGCACTGTTTGGTGGAACAAAGCCTTATTCAAATTTTATTCTCATATAGCATCCTAAAACCCTCCCCTACTGGCTTGAAACCAAGGTCCATATGCGACTCATGCATTTATTATACAAGGCCATCAAAGCAGTATTTGATGGCACGGACAATGCAGAAAAAGACGAGAGATTAAGTTGTTGCATGCCCTCCTCGAGCACAAGCTCTGCTGAGCCAACTCACCGATTTCCTACCCTGCCACAATCACAATCAGCAGAGCACCTACAGCCTTTGCAGACACAGTGCCCTGTCCCAGCTATACAGCCTCCCAGCTACAACAGGAAATCTCTTCCCAGCGAGCCAGAACCGGCCAACTGTTGACTGAGGCAAAGACCAATCCCAATCTTCTTCCCAAAATAACGTTTTCAGGGATGGCAAGGGGCCACACCAGTCCAGCCCCGCTGATTAGGCTGTCATCTTTGCACAGTGCACGTAGAGCTTGGCTCAGCACAACACAGAGGGGCTTTGTTGAGAACTCTTTGTGTATCGACTTTACAAAAATAACCGTCAGGGCCGTTTCTATCCTTAGTGCTGGAATAGAACATGCTCATGTCACATCCAATGCCCTTCAGCACTATCACAATGAATCACTCTGATGCTAACCAAAGCTAGCATGATCATAATCTGTCAGAAATACTCTCTCCTTCTCCTTATCAGACCAAGCTTCTGAACGCCAAGATGTTTTCAGACAATTATGGAAAACTCAGCTGCCCATCAAACACTGCCTGCACCCCTCAACAGGATCAGTTAGTTTCTCATCTTTAACATCAGCAGAGGATGTTTAAGCAAAGAGGATAAAAAACTTTGCAAGTATTTCTTCTGACACACCTTCCTAGCTCTAAATATCTAAAAAATACACCTATCCCATGCAAAATACCAGTTCCTCACCCCACTTCAAAAGCACAGGGTCCTGATGGATACTGAACAGATAAGTATTATTGATCCCCATCATCTTATCCGTGCTTTCTACTCCAATAATAAAAGCCTTCCACCAAAAATTCACAAACTGCACTTGGTGTTTTTTTCCAGAGAAAGCAACTTTATCAACAGAACAACAAATCAGTGCCATCTAGTGGATTCCCAAATGTTAACCTGGTCCACAGCTTCCACCTTCCAGATCAGACCTGTCTCACTGCACTGTCTTTAACCTAGGACCTCTTATACATTAAATGAATACAGAAACAGCTCAATAGGGGATCCATGCAGCACACAGTGCTGAGCAAATACATCAGCACAACATGCACTTAAGTCTTTCTCAGCTTCTAGAAATGTGCAGAAGCCAAAAATCAAGACCAATACAAGCCTTCAACATGAGCAGAAACTCATCTTTAGAGCTACTGAGCACGCAGCCAAGAGACCTGGGGTTACAACCAAGATGAGCTAGAAAACTAACAGAAAAGCTCTGTATAATAGAAAAAAAAAAATCATTGCATCAATCTCTATTTTTCCAGAAGTTTTGAAAAAAAGAATGCATAGGGAAGTTAAACATAGAGGTATCATCAGATACTGTTTAACACAGCGATATCATTGTGACTTATTAAAAAAACCCTACTACTCCTGCTGTGTGATTATAAACCTCTCCGTCTCAGCCCATTTCAAAGGCACCAAGATCACTGATATGTGTGAAAATAAAAACTATTACCATTAATGCAACCATTTGTGAGTTAACTCAAGCAATCTTTGCATGAGCTTCCCTACTTTAAAGATTTAGGGTTGTTGCTATATGCCCAATAGATCCAGAACGCCAAGCCTAACTGTAATGCCACACATTATGTGGCAGAATTAGTTCTGTTCAGAATTAGTTTGAAACATGTTAAAAATATTGTTGTTATCCCACGCTCACGATGTCTGAGGAAAGCAAAGCGATCGGTCTCACCCAGTGTTCCTCACAGGACAGGAAAGAAACTCAAAGCAGAAGGAAATCTCAAACCATTCCAGATCTTTAACCTTACTTGTGTCAACAACTGACTCTTAAAAACCAAACATCTCTCAAAACTCTACATAATTTCTAAGGTGAAGTGCACAAAAACATCCTACGGAGTGCAAGTGCCATGTCCTAAAGCAGGGAAAAGTAAATCACGTGATGCAATGTAGCCTTCCAATGCCTAACGCGACAGATACAGCAGCGTTAAAGCCAACCCGATTGCACTGGACTTGCTTTCAATTCCTGCAACTGTAAGCAAGACAGGAATCCGGTAGAGAATCGGCTGTGCAGGGTGTCCTGTAGGATAACAAGACCAGATCTCACCTACAAAAATGCAAAGGAATTACAACAGCATTTGTCTAACAACCAAAGATGAAAGTGCTTCTCTGGCTGAGGACCAACAAACCAAATGATCTTTAAGGTCCCTTCCAACCCAAACCATTCTATGTTTCTATGAAAATGGGAACACACACCACAATTTAAACCAAGATGTCATCAGTTGTGGTAATGAAATTCCAGGCCTTTAGATATGCACAAAATACGATTGTTTCGATTTCCACTGTTAAAACACCATTTCTGGGTTTTATGTGATTACAAGCAGTGCACCTCAAGCCATAATGCCACGTTAACACACCATCATATAACACAAATTGAAGCTATGGGTGAACTACCTGGCACTAGAATTGACCAGGAGGATAAAACAATTTATAGAGAAATGCAAAAATAACGGCAAATTCCTTGAGAAGAACCCATGCAACCAACCACCCATTCCTTTTTGTTGGCGTAAGCTATGTATTCTTTTCTCATACCCCCATATTTTACTCATTTTGCAAAGGTCCAGAAGACTACAGAGCTGAACTGAGTACAATGCAGAGTTATGTGGGAAATAGCAAGGTATGGTCAAGAAGCTAAAAGATCCCACGTCACCCCAAAGTGACAAAAAGAGGTTAATGTTTGTAAAGGCTCTCACATATCTAAGGAGTGAATTATACACTCGGTCTACAATAAAGATTACATTTTCCTTCTGAAATGCTTGTTCTACAGGCTGCCAATTTAGCAAAATACACATTAATTTTACAATTACATTCAACATTCAGATGTTCCAATAGGAATACCAAGTCCCAAAGAGCTTACATGTGCAAACGCTCTCATTTAGCTCAGATATGGAAATCTCTTTGAATTTACATCAAATATGTAAATGCAGATACTTTAAAACGCTTCCGATCTGATGCAATGTCAGGCAGCGATATTTTTAGTCCTAATCCATTTAAAGTGCTAAATTCCAAGGGAATCAGCAGCACGGCTTTCACTCACCACTTCAACTGAATTCTTCTGGTCCCACTACTCACTGCAGCCTCCAAGAAAAATGAGATAAGATAAAACCATTCACCCGATAAGAAAATATATTTGTCCTTTATTTTTTTAATACTTGCAGGTACTTCTGTACCTCCCAATAAATAATAAATCATAACTGCGTTTGCACACAGAAGACATTAAATAAACACATAAATAACACAGCGCAGTAACACACAAAGTTCATAATCACCCTAATAATGGCTCTGAAGCCTCTGCAGTGATGGGGCTGGCCAGGAGCTGCTCAACACAATCCCTCGGGACAGCATTTCAGGTGAGACAGGCTCCCTCCTGGCCACCGCACGTGACTGTCACAGACGTGGGCAATGGCTTTGCACACACGTTGGAGCGCAGGATTTACCTCCTCACGACCGACACCACGTAAGAGCAAATGGAACAAGAGCATAACCATAAAAAGTACACTCCTTTGCCAGGGATAAAAGCATCCTATCAACAGAAACACTCATTTTCAAGTATCTAGACAAAATAACTTATATTCTATTAAACAGAAACATTCCACGGCATTGAGAGCTAATGTTCATGCTAGCTTGAAGCAGAAAATTACAGTCTTTTCCTAGATACAAACACAAGCATACACTGCAGCACTTCATTCTTTGCTTTATTTTTGACCATAAAGCACGAACTACTCTAAATTGGCTTGTACAAATACAGTATTTTATGAAATATTCACTATACGGAGAAATGGAGAATAATGATAGAGCTAAGCGGCCAAAGCCAATCCACAAAAACCCAACAGCAGAGCTGGGAAGTGAATCCACATTAAATCAAACCTCTATTCCATCTGCCATTCCTCTTCTTAAAGGGCAATGAGTTTTCTTAAGCAAAACTCAGCTTAAAGACTGGGGTTCCAGCTTTTTCTTGTAGACGTATCCACCAAAGGCAAAGCCAGAACAGGAAAAATGCCAGCGAGCTGAGGCAGCTCAAGAAGCTTCACAATTCCAAACCAAGCCACAGTCCAACCACGATAGCAGGGACGGAGAAACAACCACCTGGAATCCTAGCGATGGCTGAACAGGACTCACCTCACAGCATTCATTAAGGTTTTCACTTAGGACAGCTTTCTTCGGACCTGTTAGTTGTCACAGTCCATAATAAATACACACACATTTTATTTTCTTAATAGTATCTCGATACGCCTGGCTTTTTCTAACACCGCCCACTCGAGAGCAGATAATGAACGCTGAACACCTTCGAGCTGTATCCCAGAGATCATGCAGAGATTTAACTCCACGTGGATTTAGGGGACTATGGAGTAATTCTGTCTGTCTGTTCCCAATGCCCAAAGCGTGTTCCACTGCTAAGGGATTATCATTTGAAAACAGTACAGCTGAAATACGGTTACAGTGCTCTGTTCTTTTGAATTCTGTAGGCTTATAATAATTTAATAAGTTACTTGGACAAGCAGCTGCTGATTATATTTGTTTAAAATGCTATACACAAGCGTCTGATGACTGTTTCTCTCAGTATTAACATTCAAAAACACAAAATGAAGTTCTTGAAAAATTATAATTAACCAATACTGTCAGCACACATTTTGCATGCTCGATCCTGAACTGTGCAAAATGAATGTTTTAAGCACATTAGTAAGTGTTATTTATACCCACAGCTAGAGAGAAAGTTTTAAAAAGGGTTCTTTATCAGGCTTTCAAAGCACACACAGGAGTGCACTGTGTAAGCACATTGTTTTATCACAACAATGCCACAGCTTGCACAACAACCCAATGACTACGTATTAAGGCAGCGATCATTAAAATGCATCGCAGGGAAATGGAACATCAGCATTAGCTGTATGTGTTGTTTGCTACTACGCTTAACCTTTAAACACCGCAAGTGCAATGTGCTTTATGTAAACATACGGAGAAAATAAAAGTGCGGAGTACTGGCAAGCGCATCGCCCGCATGGTTTGGGGTTTGCCCTTCTGACTGCAGATGTGGCAACCGCAAGGACAAACGGGCAAAGCCACGATACGCTGTGGACATCTTTCCCTTTCTACCCTGGCATTCAAAGATCACCAACCCAACTGTTCTCACCGAAATACAAACGACCGTGAAAGTTTATAAGACTGCTCTTCGTGTCCTCTCGCGTTAACAGCGTTACCAAATCACACAAAAACTCCTCACCTTCACAACAAACCCCACTCTCTGTTCAGCTAAAACACCATTTTGAGTTACAGATGACAGTAATAACACCACCAAAAGTTCCCTCCCTGTCATTAATCTCTGGAAAGACTTTTCAAGTTATAACCAACCTTACACAAGCCAGAAAATCACCACTCAAGATTTTTCTGCCCTCTTTAGTTCATAAGAAAACCATTTCTACAACTCCTCCTGGCTTACGTTGCCTCACTGGGAACCTCATGCATTCCACATCAAAACAAAACTTGCTGATATTTTTCTAGTAGAACAAAATGAAGTTATTTCATTGTAAGAAAATATGCCCAAGTACCTGATAACGCAAGGATAAGCACAAGGAAAAGAGATACCGAGGTCTTCAGCCAACAGCAGACCTCAATATCATTGATTAAACACAAATATATGATTAAAATCTTTGGATTTGGGGAGTGCAGTGATTGTATGAGCTGTCGGAGCTGCAGTTTCTCCCTCCAACAGATATCTTTATTTCTCCATCTCCTCCAACAGCAACAATGCCAGCGCAGAAACGGACTGGGTTTCACCTGTACCTACAACAGAAGCTGTGGATAATGCTAATTCCAACTACCACAAGCAAACTCAATTTGCAGGCCTACACTCTTACTCACTGCACTCCTTCCGAAATCACCTCCCACTGTAGAGTGCTATATATACACCCACACACAACATTTTCTCGTTTAGGATACCAAGCAAAATAGTTCTGATGAGCAACAGCTCTCAAATATCTCTACCATTCCCTGAAGTTCATGTTTCAAAATCTCAGAATAAGAAGTTCTGAGGGTTTTTTGAGACTGTTAGATACTTTTCTTGACTATACAAGGGTGTCTAATGCAAAAGGAACAGAAAACTCACTTTTCCAAGATTTGCAGCCAGAATAGGAGTACAGGCAAAACTCACGACCACGTTACCTCACACTGCTCCAAAGCAACGGCTGAGGGAAGGTAAAACCACAGGAGTGGGAAGCACCTAACGAATCCTGATAGTCCAAAACTCAAACAATCTGAAAGGTGTTCAAAGCCAGGTTGGACGGGGTCTTGAGCAGCCCTGTCTGGTGGGAGGTGTCCCTGCCCATGGCAGAGGGGGTGGAACTGGATGATCTTTAAGGTCCCTTCCAACCCAAATCCAAATCACTCCATGATTCTATTACTTCCCCAATCTTCTCTTCCACATGTGTTCCAAAGGTATCAGCCCAGAGTTTTGGCCACTGTACAAGGCAAACATGAAACACTTCCCCAGTGTTTTAACTGCCAACTGCCTGACGGTGCAGAGTGTCCGTACACCTCATGGAGAGGATCCCGCACCCTGCGGATTACATCATGCCATGATGAGTCACTCCCCTCTTAACCCTACCCCCAGCGTCCGGGGCTCCTTACAAGCCAGGACCGCTCCACATGAAACGCGATGACCAAATGGGACTGTTCTTCCACAAAACACTGCGCTAATTCTCCTGCATTCAGTCTTTCCACTTGAATGGAATAAAAACCCTTTTGAGAACAACAATTCCAATTCCCCCCTCCCTTTTTTTTTTCTCAGGCACACTATGGGACTCCTCAATGCAAATAAGGGAAACTTCCTTTGAAAGGGTGATTAATATGCAAAGGCAGCCTGCTTTTTCATGGGATGTGAAGAACCACCAACGAGCATTTCCAAATTCTGAGGTTTCTTCAATTATTTCCAGTGTTTATTTTAAACATAAGATTATGCAATAATACCACACATTAAGACCAATTTGCCAATATTGTGTAAACAACACCGAACTGGCTGTTCATCTTTTGTATCATATTTAAATGCAGCCTTGAATATCCCAGCTACGACAGCACTGAAAAAAACAGGATTTACATTTTTTAATCCTTAATGTATATCAATCTTCAGGTTAAAAACATTGCATTTAAAACCCACTGTAAACAACTGTATTTTCTTTTTAAAGATGTTTCCAGGTTTTTTTAATAAAACAAGGAAATTTACAATATTAAAAACTAATTTCAGTGACAACTAACTTCTGTATGAATATATTGCAGCTCCGGCAATACTTTTAATTACTTCCTTTATATACTTGCCTTTGAGACAAGTGACACCCAGAAAAGCTCATTCATACTTGAAGACACCAATTTTCTGTTTCCATTGTATAAAATTTTCATGGCTATTTTTCATCATTTATCACCTGGCCAACTACAGTTTCTATGGTGGTGTTGAGTTTAAGGTTAGACTTAATGATCTTGGAGGTTTTTTCCAACCTTAATGGTTCTATGAACTACTCAGCCAGGACTCACCTATGTAAAGGACCTCTTATTTTGAGTGCTGAGACGCCATACTCTCCCCAAAACGAGCTCCTGAATTATTCAGGAGGTTGACCAGGCAGGTTTTGAATGTCTCCATGGATGGAGGCTCCACAGCCTCTCAGGGAAACCTGTTCCATGATTCAACTACCACCTTTCCAATAAAATAAAGGGGTTTGTCCTGTTATTGTCCATTCAGACAGGATGTCCTGTATTCCAGTTTGTGCCCGCTGCCTACTGTCCTGCCTCTGGGCATCATTGAGGAAAGGCAGGTTTCTTCTTCATTCCATCTCACCAGGCTTTTATCCACATTGATCAAGAATCCTTTAAGTCTTTTTTTCCCTCTAACCAAACACTCTCAGCCTTCTCAGTCTCTCCTCATCCACAAGATGCTCCAGCCCCTTCACCACCTTTGTGGCCCTTTGCTGAACCCATCCACTAAGTCTGCATGTTTTCTGAACTCTGGAGCCCAGAACTGTACAATGTGGCCTTAACAGTGCTGAGCAGATGGATTTTAAGAACATTAACCTGTCTTGAGTACTCTAAAAATCAATAACAAACTGAGGAAAGGATCTATCTGGATTTACAAAGATCTAATTGCTGTAGTAGTCTTAAAAACTTATCTATAAAGGAAATAAGACCCATTTTTATTCAATATATTATGAGACTGACAATTCTGGAACACAGTCAAGAATTTCTTCATGTGCATCCTGTCCGGGCAAACAATAACCTGATAAGATGATGGATACTTAACTCCAAATAAAACAAATGGTCTCTAAGAAATTAACCTTTTCAATTGATTTAAAAATTATTTTCCATGTCATTCCACTAAGTTTATGGTAAACGAGGCAATTCCCAGACTTCACACCACACCCTGCAGATCCCTGTAGCTGCCTTGTCATAAGATCTAGGATACAAATAGCTGAAGGATCAGCTACAACACGCATCACGTTACTGTCTCTAGCCTAAACTTAAGTTTTCTTGCATCAGGTTCACAGATATAGGAGCTCATCCCTGCCATTACGAATTGGTAGCAGAAATAGTTGCAGGATCGGTTTCTGTCATTCCCTGGTTTTGAGTCCCCCTGTGACCTGGCTTTAAGCCAACTGCTGTCAAGTTCATTGCTGACTGCTGTGGCCAGTCGGAGCCTTATGGATCTCCAGAACCTCATGTGGACAGGGAAGAAACACAGAACCTGTGCTGTAGGAAAAGTGAACAATTCGAGACTTGAGCTGAAAAATCTCTGCCCCTTATTTTAAAATCTGAGGTCTTATTTTGAACACACAGTAGAAAGTCGAGACATCAATTATCAGGCACAAGCATTTTATTTTCTTCAAACATAACACAGCTCCCTTGTTTCTGCTGCCAATACGCAGGCCTAAATGATTACTAGATCTCCATACTAATTACTCACTTTTTAAGTGCGATGGCGTAAGAATTTGGATAACTCATCCAGCTATTAAGTACAGTACTCTGTGAATGTACCCCCACAGCTGCTGCTCCTTCAGAGGGCTCTGGTATCTTAACGCAATTTGCACTTGCCTATCAGGACAAACCTTCCATTGTCGGCTATTTCCTAAAAATCAGCTTTTCCATCAGCAGCTGCCTGAAGATCTGAAGTTATTAGGACTAAGGCTATTGATGTCCTACATTTGTCCAAACAACAGTTTTGCTAAAGGACCTGTAATACAGATATTGCTTGTGATAGAACAAAAGCAACCTCAGATGCCAAAGCCCATACCGAGATCCAAATAATCATTGAATGGGTTGGGTTGGAAGGGACCTTAAATCCCATCCAGTGCCACCCCCTGCCATGGGCAGGGACACCTCCCACTGCATCAGGGGGCTCCAAGCCCCATCCAGCCGGGCCTTGAGCACCTCCAGGCATAGAGCAGCCATCACTTCTCATGCCACTGTCTCCCCACGCTCACAAATGCTATAACTGAAGCTCTCAGGCAGCCTTGATAGTTTTCAACTACATCATCATCCACCCCGTATACCTCAACATGTTTTGGCATAAGCTTTTCTTTCATTTCTCCTTGTAAGGTCTAGAGGCCGCAGGAACACTTCACTGTATGGACAGCAGCTCCCTGCCTTCCCATCTCAGACAGATACAGTGCAACCGAATGTGCTTTAAGTGAAAAAAAGGTTTCAATCTGAAGTTTCCCTTGATTTTTATCTATTCCACTTTCTTCAGGCACCTATATTGTCAATGGAAAACCAGAGAAAACTCCCATTCCAGTACTCGGTAGGGACTGCCTCCAACCCACACAAGTGCAATGGATCAGAGGCCCTGACAGAGCCACTTGGCTCTCAGGGTGACTTCAAAAGGCAACGTTCTAATGAGCAGCTGCATTTCAACACCATGCACTGAAAGGGCATAATGGCACTACAGCAAAACCCACCTAATTTACATCCCTTTGCATCGGCAAGGGCTTTAAGCCATGGTAATGTGTTTTCCTAAACAAAAGACCACTGAGCCAGCAGAGATCTGACCTTCAAATTTGCTTCTGTGATTTTTATGTTTCAAAGTCCATTTGCCTGGTGGCCCTTTTTTTTTTTTTTTTCCCCTCCTTCAAAACCGACACATCAAGTGCTATGAAACCATGGGCAAAGGCCACCACTCAGGAAGGTGGAGATGCCTGGGAGCTGTAGTTCTCTGTACAAACACAACCTCAGCCAAATCACTCCCAGACGCTCTCCCTGTGATAGAAATCTATTGTAGGCAGACAACACAATTTTGTTTCCTCATTGTTTTCAAACTTTTATATTCACAACCGAGTTTGCTTATTTTATCTCACATTTCAGGTCTCTGTGAGGGTACAAAATTGGGAAAACAAAGACACCACCTGGAAAACATTGTAACGGCTTCCGCTTAAATTCTTCTGATAGTTGCCTACATAAAAGCTATGATGCACACCTCCAAAGATGACAGCTTCTCCCAGTTTGCATTTGGGAAGTTCACAATCACCTGTCTTACTATTTGTGAGTTACAGCACAACATAACTGCTATTGACAGATGAAATCACACCGAAGCGCACCGCCCCGAAAAAGCAATGCTTCAAAAGCCACATAAGAAAACCATAAAACCCCATAGCATTGTGGATTCTCTATGCAAACAGCATTGCCAAGTGTGTTAAAATAATGAGTAAAAATGTAAAATGGCTTTTTAAATAAGAAAATAAACTGTGCTTTGTCTCTCACTAAAGCTATTTTCTTGTTTCTTGCAGACTGATGGCAGCAGATGCAGCATCCCCTCCTCCTCCCCATCAATTCGTTCTGCTTTCCTGCCAGGCAGTCCAGGCAAACCCATGGCATACCCCCCCCACCAAAAAAAAAACCCCCACCAAACAAACAAATCCCACCCCCACACCATTCCCTATCAATAATTAACCAATCACTTGTACCCAATGGCACAAAAGCCTATGTTTAAAATATATTTCTGGCGATTAGCCAAGAAAAGTGAAGGCACTTTCAGTCTGGAGAGCAGCCACGATCTTTAGTACTTAAAAACTGGATATTCATTAAATTACTATTAGATTAAATGTCCTAAAAAAAAAAAACAAACCCAACCCACAGCACACACAAAAAAAAATTCCCCCCCCCCCCCCCCCCCAAAATTCACCAGTCAAGTGAGGACTTCTCAAGTTCATACATCAAAAGGATAAAAGTTTATACAAAATCCTCTCTATTATTTAAGAAACCATCATCCTCAGGATGTAAATGCAAGGAGATGAGCCATCTGTCGTGCCTATAAATCAGCCTCTAAACTACAAGAGAATGTTTTTGTTTAATAGTAGATTAAATAAACCATCAGTATCACTGGCCACAGCAGCAAACACAAAATATGGAATTATGCTAAAAGATGTAAAGGGAGGCTTGTGTTCCAAACCTGCCGCACAACCATCGCTCTGACAACAGTCTCTTCAGGAATTCCTCACTAATAAGCATCCATCTTTTGCCTTCTCTTAGATTTAAGCGGCAGTAAAGCTGTAGTAAGGGTTTATTAGCATCACCATAGCTGCTCCCTCTCCTTCACTGACATCTCCTTCAACATCACAGCTTCCAAAGTCCAAAGCAACAATCTTTCTCCCCCCATCACAGACTGTGGGGAGGTCAGTTGGGAAAAGAAGGTTCAAGCTTCAGCCCATCCTTAAGCACAGAAAGCATAGCTGACGTGCTGGGTGCTGCTGCTGCTTTGTTCTAGCTTTTTAATATTTTATTTGGGTTTTGTGTGCCCCATTTGATGCTGATTTAACAGCCCAGTTCCAGCTGTGCAGCTCCCTAGGCACTCTACACATTCATAATTATTATTATTGGATAAACATGTATTCGAGTGGGGCAACAGATGATACAGATAATTTTTCTTTGCTTGCTCCCATCTATTTCCCCCTGAAAAAAAAAAAAATAAAACGCTTTATCCACCCCTCCCACATCTGAGAATGTCCATGTAGATGTGTCAGAGGAGAGAGGTGCGGAACCGCAGACAGCATTCTGGCATCTCATAATGGTTGAGATCAAGAGCGGATGCGGAGATGGTGACTCGAGGGTGTGGCCGAGCCGGATGCGGAGCTGGAAATGGAAAGACACACCACCACCCCCCGTATTTGTTCTGTCTACCCTCCAATAAGCAGCAGTGTCTGTAATTACAATAAAGAGAAACAATCTGGTAGTGCTTATCACAGCCAAGAGCTGCGCCTCGTTAAGGACGGGTGTTGTGCTGATGTGAAACAGGTGTCTGGATTTGGCCACACAGGTGGCCACGGAGCACCGCAACGGGCACGGGAATCCGCCGGCCATCGCCACCGCATCCGTAGGCAGAGCCACTGCCGGAGCGACCGCGCGAGGAGAGGAGGAACGAGCACTGTGGGAACGAGGTGCGAGGAGCTGCGGTCACTCTGGAGCGAGCGGTGCAACAAGATCCCGAACAGCGACGGCGGGAAGGAGCTGCGCGCTGCAAGGACGCGGCACCGGGCGCAGGAGCTGCCCTGAGAGCGCAGCGACCTGGAGCTTCCGCGGGAAGCGTTGATGGAATGGGAGCTGGGAAGGGGCTGCAAGGAGCAAAGGCAACGACAGTGCCTGCAAAGAGGGGGGGCGGCTGCTGAGTTGCAGGACAGAGAGGAAACCCTGCCCGAGCCAAGAGTGGGCGCAGAAGGCTCTGGGAACGCTTCCCGGCGAGTGTGGATAAGGACAGCGCGGTGGGTGCCAGGAGGGAGGCGCCGGGGCGGAGCCGGCACAGGCGGGGCTACAACCGCGCCCCGAGCCTCCCGGGGCCCCCACCACGGCGCCCCATGGCTGCACCCCCCCCATCCCGGCACTCCCCATCCCGGCCGCCGCCCCCTCCCGTTATCCCAACGCTCCTCATCAGCCACAGACACCACGCCCCCCCAGTCATCCCCAGCTCCCCATCACCTGCCCACCGCTCCCGTTCCCCATATCCCAATCAGCCGCCGACCCTTCCCATTATCCCCCTGCTCCCCATCCCCTGCAGACCCCTCCCCGTTATCCCCCATCCCGCTCCCCATCACCTGCCGACCCCTCCCGTACGCCCCCCTATCCCACTCCCCTCTCATCAGCCGCTTACCTCTCCCCGTT